>JAFNEN010000240.1:545000-586725 GCA_019343175.1 Oedothorax gibbosus
TTTGGGTGATGGGTGTGGGGGATTGGCATGTCCAGTTTGTGTTTCGTGATGAATCAGAAAACGGAGTTTAAGAAAACCATTAAAGTTTTATATTGGTGAATAGATCTGTCATGTGCAAGTAAAATGGCGTACACTGTAAAAAAATCTGTCAATTTTACAGAGAAATACCATAGATTTACCGCAACGTTTTTGCAAATGGTATTTAATAGGAAAAGTTTTGTTTTTCTTAATAGTTTGTCTGTAAAAAAACGGACTTTGCGTCAAAATTATACAAATTATCCGTGTAAGATACGCAGGCTTTCTTTGTAAATTTTACGGCATTTTTCTGGCACACCACCTGGTATTTTTTTTCTGTAAAAACAACAGTATTTTTGTTACAGGCTAATTCCATGTTACTGTAGTGTAAGTCACAATTTAAGAGGAGATTAGAAGCTTTTTAAATTTTAAAAATAAATCGAATTAAATAAAGCCCGTTACATTATTTAGTTTTAATAAGTGTGGATCAGCTATTCCACTATTTTTTTTTCATTTAATGTTAAAAGTTGTAGTGATAATCTCTTTTTGCACATGTGACTTATACTACAGAAAAGATAATTTTGCATGGAATTACCCAGAGATGAACTCGAACGAAATTAAAGAAAAACGTTTATATTGGTGAATAGATCTGTCATGTCTACACTCTTAAAACAAACGAGCGGTTTTAACTCAGTCTGAGTTAATTTCCACTCCTTTCCGTGCCGAAAATGCACTTCCCCTATAGGAGTGGATTTCACTCTTTTTCGGAGTGGGTAAAAGAAATAAAAGAAAACAATCTACGCCCTACACTCTTAAAACGAGCGGTTTTAACTCAGTCTGAGTTAATTTCCACTCCTTTCCGGTGCCGAAAATGCACTTCTCCTATAGGAGTGGATTTCACTTTTTTGTTTTAAGAGTGTAGGTAAAATGACGTACACTGTAAAAAAAATGCGTTAATTTTACAGAAAAATGACATATATTTACAGAAACGTTTTGTTAACGTTAGGTAATAAGTAACGTTTTTTTTCTTTATAATTTGTCTGTTAAAAAAAAAACTTTGCGTTAAAATTACAAATTATCCGTATAAAATAAACAGGTTTTCTCTGTAAATTTTACGGTATTTTTCTGGCACGAAAGCTGACAATTTTTTTTCTGTAAAAACAACAGACTTTTTGTTACAGTGTATCTACAAAAATGTCATGAACCATTTTTGACCTGAATTAAACAATATTAGGTATAATTTCTTATTGGTTGTAGACATTGAGTGTTTACAACAGTGGTCGAAGTCATTTTTGTTAGTAACAGCAGTTTATCTGTCCACGACAGAGATGACATAAAACTGTTGACGATATCATTGCTGACCAACCGAATTTTAACCAGTTAAAATAACAGTAAAAGACGCTTTTATAATCTGCATTAAAATTCAAATTGACAAGAAAATGTAGTGAATAACATAGTTTGAGGAACAGCTATAGGTCAAAAGGTCGAGTGTCAGTCGGTGTGGGGTTGTATGGGTGTAAAATGGGTTGAAAATTTACATGCTCAATGGGTTGTTGTTTATGATTTAAAAATAAGGTATTGGTAATAAAGTTTGAACTTTTGTAACAAAAACAAAGAATATGATCATTAAATGTTATTGAATCTGTATCGAATAAATGATGCCGTTTCTGGGTGTCAGTTTTTCACTCGGCAAAATTAAATTATTTGAATTTTCAAATTAAAATTGTTGACACTTAAAAAATAGTTATTTTACTAAACATATAAATTCAAAAAGTGTAATGTTCTGCTACTGTATAGTTTGCGAAACACTTAGATCGTAATGATGAGTGAAATGATATGGTAAGTTGTTATTAATGAAATTTGTATAACAAATAATGATATGGTTTAGTTTTTCTGTTCCTCTATAAAGTTAACGTAATTTATTTACGCTATTAAGGTTATATGGTTTGAACTGTTAACCTTCCTAATATAATAAGTTTGTTTGTAAGACGATTACATTAAAATCATAGCAAAAATGGAAAGTTTGTTAAGTAAAATAATCTGCAATTAAATTTTAGTTTTAAATATAAAAAAATAATTTTAAATGCAATTGCCGATGTGTTTAAAGGTTTGGTCCATTGAATTTTCTTTTAAATCTCGATGCACGCATCTATATCTATTAAAATAAAGAATAGTTTATGATAAAGAATATATTTGAAGCAGAGAATATGTGCCTTAAATAAAAAAAAACTATAAAGTATCAATCATATAAGTACTCAGATATAAATATGTATTTACAATTACCAACATTTACATAAATCTAATATCCTAATATATATAGATTTTTATTATGATAAAAACTCTGAAATTTTAACGAAAATATAGATTACTATAATATAATAGCTTCTAATACCAACAATAGAAATATAATTAACCTGCCAATATAATATAATTTATTTTCAAAGAGATAAGATGTAATACGTGAGTGAAATCTTTTTAACTTCTTTGTATGAAGAAGCAATAAAGGTTTAATTACCATTGTTAGAGTTTTAAGATACGACCTTTTTTTTACACAAGGAGTAAATCTATTATTATAATATAGAAAAAAATATCGAATTAAATAATTATATCGATAAATAATCAACATTTATATCAGTAATCAATAGTTTGTATTTGTAGCAAATAATTTATATCACTAATCAAGTTCAAGATAGTCATCACTAACAACAATAATCAAGAATTTTCAACCATTTGTAATTAATAACATTTAATGATATCTATTTTTAAGCGAATAATAACAAATTCAAAAGAAAACACAGTTCAACAGTTTATCCATTTGTGACCTGATATGTACACAAATGAAGGTTTTGTTTTTCGTTCTGCAGAACTATTTTTTAAAAACTGAAATCGTGTTTTAAAAAAGAGGAACGAGAGGATGGTTATTTTTTAGTCTTTGAGAGCTACAATTATTATTAGCTATAGCTTATAGTAAGTTTATAAAATGACCCAAGAATGAAAATAAAACATCATTTTAAATGGTTCCCAGATCTCAGCAGGAGGATATAGCTTATTAGACGTTTTTTTTATTTTTTTAAAGACCGGAAAACTTGAAAAAAGAACAGGTTAAAATGCGACAATTAAAATTCGAATGCGGATATTTTATTTTTAAAAAAAATTCATTTCAAAGCAGCCATTCAGCAAAATCTGTGGTTCATTTAAAAAGGTTGGTATTTAAAAATTTTGAGACTTAAATTGCTGTATAAAACGTTGTATTTGTTGAAAATATTTCTATGCATGTATATAAATTTAAGACCAGAAGAGAACGATTAAGTCGTATTTTGCATTCTTAGAATGAAGCTCACGAATGTCATTTCGCAAATCGGATTTTGAATGTCTATTCACATTCAGACATAAACAAAAATTCAAATTACGAGTAATTTGTAGCGGAAAGAGAATTTGTGAAATTAAAGTTCGTATGTTCGTGACCTCGAACTTTTAAGAAATTCGCTAAGGTTATTTTGGTTTCATAAGTATATGTTTTATGGTATTATAAAAAACGTTGAGACTTCATTTCTTATGATTTTGTTTGACGCATTTTAATTCTTTAACTTCACAAATATAATTGAGATTTTTTTCTATAAAGCGTTGATAAAATAGATCAGTAGATAGAAAGCGAGGATTAATAGAAATATTTCTCTAAAATAGTTATCAATTTACAAGATGATAAGGTAACTAATAGTCTGCATATGAAATTTAAATGACATCTTTAACGAAAATATGAACTAAACTATTGTTCATTCAGTACTACGCTCAAATTTTTAACTAAAACGTTACATAAATTTTAGATTAAAAAAAAGTATGTTGGGCCATTAAATGCATTAATATGAAATTCTATGTTTAGTTGATATGTTATAATTCCATAACCTTTTACCTTTATGAAACCATAAATTTCTTTTCCAGTTTCATATTATTTGCAGGTACTTAAAAAAATTCATTTACGAAAGATAATTTCTAAAACAATAAGACATTTTTATTCCTCTACTATTAATAATATAATAACACTTTTTATAGATACTTAACAAAACAGGATACAGATCTATACCTAAAATGCATAGATAACTGGCAAAGCCAAAAATTACTCAAACAACATAATTACTTCCAAACAAAACAAGCCTTATCTTTATGTAAATAACTCTTAAGAAACGTGATTAGTGGATCAGTAGTAGAAAACCTATATCCCCTAAAACACTACCTATTTATTCTAATCAATATACGGCAATGCACCTTCGTCATATTTTGGTAACGTTTAATTAATAAAACGTCAAGAAAGCTATTTTCTTTTACTGTAAACGTCAAGAAAGCTATTTTCATTTACTGTAAACGCCAAGAAAGCTATTTTCCTTTACTGTAAATGCAGCCCCTTATGTTTTGTAGGTCACAACGGTGACCCCAGAGATCCTGAGATACCACAAAGTTGCCCATTCATACATATTTCTAACAAGTAGGTGAACCTTCTGTCATTACATAGACAAGTGCTGTCTTTGGCTTGAGGTGGTACTTTGAACCGGAGGTCATCATGTGCTTTGTACAATGATATTTGTGAACCAGTGACTAATGCATAATCATTCAAACGCATGCTGTGTAACTAATGAGATTTTTATGGTGAGAAACGATAGAAGTTGTAGTCTTTAGGACTGTAATAACCAGGTTGGAAGACTTTTTTTTAACGTTTTCATTTATTTTTTGTAGGTGATAAAGTTTTTATAAAGGTAGGGGCTATAAGAATGTCATTCATGGAAGAGGCATTAGTTTTTTTTCTCGTAAAGATGGTTTCACTAATGTATATATCAATGCTTTTACTAGTAGCATTTGTGAAAGAGTTTCAAAAAATAAGTATCACAAAGTTAGACTGCCCTACTGAGCCTATAGACCTGGTCCCAATTTTCAGTTAATAAACAGTTTATAATATATCACAACAGTTTATAATGTATCACAACAGCTTATAATATATCAATCAGATCTCCCATTGAGTTAACATTGATTCTTGAATTCAACGAATAACTAATAGCTACGTTGAATTTAAGTTAGTAATTTTAAATCAAAAAATTAATGATTTAGAAACTTTATATTATTATAATTACTGGTTTTTGATTGTAAAATTATTTCTCAATAATAGTGTAACAATTGTTTTTTTTATTTTTCAATAATATTGTACCAGTTATTTTTTATTTTTCAATAATATTGTAACATTTATTTTTTAGGCTTACATACTTAACAGTGTTTCTGATTTATGTTGAAATTCAAATTTTAATCTAAAATACACTTTTATGTTGTAGATTTTAATCTTCTAAACTATAAATTAATTTGACAATGATAACGAACATTCAGATGCATTTGCAAAAAAGACTCAACTAAATCGGAGAGTTCCAAGGGAAATCATAATTAGAACTAAACTCCTGTGTTGGAAAATTTTCTTTGAGTGGTGTATTTAAATCTTGTGAGAGTGGTTCTTAGTAACAGTCCTGTTATAAATAGAAATGTCTATTATTTCGAAAGATGGATGATGTAAAACTTTAATACATCAACGCCTTTTTACATAACAAAGTGAAATTATCTTCATGAAAAATATGCCCCAAAACCAATGTTAAATAATAGTCATCGTTCACCGATCACTTAATTCCCAATATTTTAAATAAGTCCTAAAACAACGATAACAAATGATCCTCACAAAAAGATTCACCTGTACCCAAGTTAAACTACATCAATTGTTTTATAAGTCATCCCATTCACCAGAATGTCAAATACCTGTTAGAAAACTGAATGTCGTAAGTGTATATATTTCATTCTCTACTGAATTCATCTTCGTAAAAATATTCACCACAACCATTGGAAATAATAGTCATTGTTCATGAATCACTTAGTTCTCAATATTTTAAATAAATCCTGAAAACAACGATAACAAATGATCCTCACAAAAAGATTCATTTGAACCCGAGTAAAATAACACTCATTGTTTATAAGTCAGCCCATTCATCAGAATTTCAATACTTGCTGAACCACTGAAGCTGGGAAATGCGACTTGAGGCTAAAAGATGTCGCGTAATACTCACTTCAATGTTAAGCGTTTGTTGCTCCAAGAATGTTAATGGACTTAAGTCAAGTATGAAATCGGTATCACATGCACAATGGGACTAGAACTGCCAGAAGGTATGGTTCTTCCGAAGGCGTGTTTCTGGTTTCAATTATTGGAATATAATCAATGATATGGATTACAGAAAACTTTTGAATGAATAGAATTAAGGATGGGTAGAACGTTATCCAGAAATCTCGATTTTGAACACTCGAAGGAATCTTAAGATTTGTTTTCAAAATGTTTTGCTATAAAAGAAGGCATGGTTCTTCTGACGGCGTGTTTCTGATTTCAATTATTGGAATATAGTCAATGATATGGATTACGGAAAACGTTTGAATGAATGGAATTAAGGATGGATAAATAAATTATCGCTGTAGTTTCAAAATATTTCTGTTTTATATAATATTTAAAAAAAATTTAATTAGCATAACGTTACCGCGTAAAATATGGTCAACAGACCATATTTTTATTAAATAGATTTAAAGTAAAATTCTATTTTTAAAATAAATTTTACTGACATTAATTCTTTAATGAATGATGTTTAATAAAGTAATATTTCATAGATTTTATGAGGTCAAATTTTTGTAGACGTTTCTCAACTTATTTTTACTCAACTGAAACCTAACCCATTAAAAGTAGTTTCAACGGGCATTATCATACAATACTTAGATAAAAAAAGAAATTTTATAATATAAAAACAGTACTTAGGTTAATACTTAAATGCCATTTTTCAATATCGTTATTTATACTTAAAAATAGTTTTAAACTTGTTATAAGATTTATTAAATGAAAAAGTGGTATCCTTATAAACGTTATTCTCAATAAAAAATTGCGAATTTTAAATATGAGATTATTCCTGAATATTCAAATTATATGTCTGAAAAAATGAGTCTGAAAAATGGAGTAACCAAGATTCCAGTTGCATGAAACCCAATTACATTAAAATATTTGACTAATACACGTTATCGATAAGACAACCGTACAAAAAGAAAATTATAATACAATTATTGAATTTATTGTTTGTTGTAAAAGTAAAAGTGCTGAATATAAAAATTAATGAATTATATTATGTAGCATATTGGTAGAACTACGAAGAAATAAATCCTTAAAATGATTCTTATTTTAATCTAACAATTTATTTTTAAACATTTAGAATTTTGTGAAGTTTTTGAAAGAGTTTATTTTCAATATTTATTATTACTTTTTACGTCTTAAATATTATAAACTAAAAAGTAAAGCAATGACTGAATTAAAGCAAATCGACATTTAAACGTCATAACCAATAAATATAAAATTATTACTAAAATATTTTTTCTATTCAAATCCTAAAATTAAATGATTTTGGTGATGTCATTAATAAAAATAGGTTTCCTCGTTTATTTCTTACGATTTCCAATCTACAGATTTAATTTATTTTTTTATACTAAACTAAATTTTATTTAGCTGCAATGAATTGATAATAACTAGCTTGAAATTTACATCGCAGAAATACATTTATAATAAAGGCGTTGACTTAAAAAACGCAATCAAGGGAGTGAAGTATAAAATATGATCTACCTTATTTATCTATTTTAATATTGAGTTTCGATATGGAAATTCAATCAAGTTTCTAATCTAAATCCAATTTAACAAGCAACCAAGGCGTTGACTCAAGATTTCACTCTGATTATATTAGTATAAAAATATGTAATATCATTTCTTTAATAATTTATAGCCATTTTGAAAATAATATTAAAATGAAACCATAAATATTTTTATCAAGATAAAATTCAAAATATATTAATAAATGAATATGGAGTGTGAGATAGAGGTTTTACTCTTTTCTATTTAAAACAATGGGAGGAGATGTTCAATAATTATTACAAACATCGCAATGTCTAATTTTACAGAAATAATATTTTGATCCAGCATTATTGAATTTTGGACACGTGAGTCGGAAAAGCGTTTCCAAAATTTAAGAAAAAATTAAACGTTTCCAAAATTTAAGCAAAAATTAAGCCTTTCCAAAATTTAAGCAAAAACTAAGCGTTTCCGATATTTTTTTCCTTCATCGGCTTTTACTAAAATTTAAATTAAAGCTTGCACAATATACAGTCCCTGGACAAATTATTAGACGCACTGTATTTTTTTAGTAATGATGAAAACATACCAAAGAATGCCATATCATTAAAAAAGATGTCGATATATGTATTAAATATAGCAGATAGTATTTGCTATTCAATAGCTTAAGTTTAGGAACACAAATGTCCTTCTATAGGTATTTTGTTCATCATTGATTGATACATGAAATCTTGCAGTGCGTCTAATAATTTGTCCGGGACAGTACAAGTACAAAAATATATAATGATGTTTCATTTATAATAAAAAAGTCAAAGATATATTTAATCATTCTCACTGAACATCACATTTCAAACAATTTTAATAATAGATTCCATATGTTTCTATTACTTTTGAACATTTTTATAATTGCATTTCGAATACGGAAACCATTATTAACCCGATATTCAAATTAATTCTTGATCAGCGTGAAACTCAAAATGCGTAATATTGCTAATCTTTCCTATTGAAAAAATAGTCAGTGTTATCAAAAATTCTTGCGATCTACTCTTCTTGTTTCTTAGTGGACATCACTACTTCGTGAGAATGTGAACTCTTCCACTGGTTCTACCAGTATTTCTAAAGAGGCAAAACAGCGATATTTTTTTAAATCTCAAAAAAGTTGTTTCGGAAATTAGATTCCATTTGGAAAACGTTTAGAAAGAAAACTTTCGCTTAAAATGTCATTGAATACAGTAATGTTTTTTTAATGTTAAGAACAGAACAATTAAAACTGAAGCTTAAGCATCTTTGCTAAAACTTCTAAAAAGTCATTTTTGGAACATGAAATCCTATATTAAATGTAACGACGTTACAATTAGAGTTATAGTTGTTTACAAGCCATTACATAGTTTTAATTCATTTTAATGTGTCTTTTTCATAATAAAGTTTGAACAATTAAAGCTATAATATTTGTAAGTGTTTTTTTTAAGTAAAATAGCATTTTCCTATTCAATTTTAAATTGTTCTAGGAAAAACATTGTTCTTTAAACCCCCTAAAATCCCTAAAAAAAACTATATTTTTTTTTGTATGAGTGCTTTTTGTGTTGTGTTCAATTGATTGTTTTTTTAGTTGCCTGGACGGGTTTGAACCCTTTGGCGACCAATATTATTACTTAAATAAAGTTTCTTTTCTCTCTCTCTCTCTCTCTCTCTTCTCATACATTGTTTTGATTTTGAAAACAAATTTTAAACTTCACAATATGATCCAAACCAATAACAATCGGTTAAAAATTAATAATTTCTTATCACTACTTATTCGATCAAATGACCCATAGGAACTGAAATTAAATTGACGGAAACCAATCCTAAATATTAAATTCCGATAAAATGAAACAATGGCTTCAATAAGGATTTTCCCATTGTTAACCTAATGAATGGACAATCCCGTAACAGGGCCAATCCGACCTTTGACTGTTCTATCCAAAAATAAAAGTCAAAATGTCGGAAGTCGTGAAAAATATGGAACAGGATGAAGTCGGTTTCCTCGTAAGTATTTAAGTAAAGACGACTCGCCCAATGTCCTCAATTTCTTAGACATATATAATTAGCGGCAAATGTTAAGGATTTGAATACCGGTCATTGGGATTGGATTACCGGTAGAAGCGCAACTGATGACTTATAGAGAAAGGGTTAATCCCTTGGCTCACTTGATCACGCTTCAAAATAACGAGCAGCTTTAGAAATTTGATGAAAAAATGTAGGAGAGAAATTTGTGAAAAAACTCTAGAAACAAATACATTATATTATATATTTATATTATATTATATTATATTATATTATATTATATTATATTATATTATATTATATTATATTATATTATATTATATTATATTATATTATATTATATTATATTATATTATATTATATTATATTATATTATATATATATTATATTATATTATATTATAAAAACATCAAAATTGTTTTGTTTTTGAATTTTTTAATTCTAATTTCAAAACTATTTAAAACAAAACATATTTTTCCAATTACAAATTATATTGAAAACCTTCATTAAAAAAAAGAAAATTCTTTTAAAATTAAATATTTTGAAATTGTGTTTCCCTTCTAACATTGCTACTGTAAATCATGCGGCACGGTAAATACGTCAAAAATTACCGGAACCTGTGTGTGAAACGGACCCAAGTCTTTAAGTAAAGATGACTCGACCAATGTCCTCAATATCTCAGACATGTGTAATAAGCGGGAAAAGTTAGAGATTTGAATATCAGCCATTAGCATTAGGATTGCCAATAGTAGCACAGCTGTTTACTTTTAGTGCGGGGTCATAGTTCTTTTGAATACAGCAACAATTAAAAAATAACAGTTTTAATTGGTTTAACATTCAAATTGTAAAAACTAATTTTATATTATTGACTGAATTTTTTTTTATTCATTTAAAACTCGTATAGATAATTTTACAATATAAAATAATAAGTTTCAATTAAGTCGTAAGTTTTAAGTAACGCCGACCACCCGATGTTCTCATTATCTCAGACATGTATAAATATAGGAAAATCTAAGATATAAGGGTCATTGTCAGTTTTTCTCACATTACATGCATTTTTAAAGTTTTATAATTATTAAAAATTTATTAAATGTTTGAATTTTGCCCATTTTCTTTTATCTTCGAAGTTTGATGAAGCAGCAATTAATTGTGTTAAAAATAACATATTCAATTCGTTTATTCTTAACCTCGTCTTGTAAAAACACTTTTATAGTTGTTGATTAATATGCCTTTTTTAATTATTCAAACTTAACGGGTATTTCTGTTAACATATTACTCGTAAGTAACAAAAATAATCACACGTGCGTTTTAATCTGTTTCTTATATTATAATAAAATTAAAGCAGTATACCATTGAATAATTTTTCTTTAAATGAAAACAAAATATTATCGAGCGTTTTTTTATGTTCTCAGTGTTCCCAATATAAGACAGATAAAATATTAACATATGAATAGTAAAGAAAACAATTATCAAAAACTACTTAATTCGAACAGAAAATCAAAAATAATAAATAAATTATAATATCAACTATGATACTTAACATCATTTAAGAATTAACGTGAAGTGACATTGTCAGCAATTTCCAAGACTTGGTAATAACATGTAATACAATTGAATTATTTAATTCGAATTGGACTTTTTACTAATGCTTGTGCTAAATTTATAGCCGATAAGTGTATCATAAGATGCTATGATGTAGTTCTTCTTATTTTGTTTTTATTTTTTAATTTAAAAAAGCAACTATTTCATGTAAGGACATTTAATAGAATAAAGTTTTATGACTATATTCCATCTTTAAACATTTGGTTATAGTCTTGGCACATTTGGTTATAGTCTTGATTAAATACATTAAGTTAATTTTACTCACATTATTTTTTTAAACATTCAAAATAAGTTTTAGAACAATAAAATTATTTTTACAAAACATTTCACACGAACATTTCATTTTGGCACTAGCAGTAGTAGAATTCGAAGTATCTCAGAACGCTTTTAAACTGTATTTCAATATTTTTTAAGTATTTTTATTTAAAGCATGCATCAATCTTCATTTTTAAAATCTTTAATTTTCTGATAACTTCAAAGGTAATGCATGCATTTCTAAGATAGAAAATCGTATATCGATTTTCTTTTTACTCTTTAAAAACGAAATTAAAGTTGTATGCGTATTCTATTTCTTTTTTCGAATTTTCAGCTTTTTTTTTACAAATGCGTATTTTACTTCCACTGCCTCCGACATACAAAAACAACATATAGAAACCATTTCAAATTTAATTCTACAAACCACTTGAAAACTTTCTGCTAATTACAAAAACTACTTGAAACTAATCACAACACCCATTATGTACCTTTTAAGCACCATAACGTTCAGTTCAAAAACGGACGCTTCGGAAACTAACGGAACAGGATTAAAGTTTGTGTAGATATTTCTTAACAAAAAATAACATTTCTTCGAAACGATGTTACAAGCGCAGAAGACAAAGCATGGCTTCCTAAGTGCTTGAATGCTCTGGTAGTTCCCGATGATAAGCGTCTAATCAGAGCATTGAAGTTCGTGCGATTCCAGTGCATTTGGTTACACTGTGTGGTGTTGGATTCTGTAACACACGGGTCTTCTATTTTTGCATTTCAATTAGTCTGAGGCGTCGTTACGGAAACGGAGGAACCATTGACCGATATGCCAATTGTGGCAAGAAAGGGTGTTATAAACTGTTAATTTTCGGGAGACAATCGCTGAGGGTAATTGGTAATTGTTCAGTTGTATAGGATGAGTGTTTAGAATTTTTCTTAGATTTTAAGATTTTTTAAGGTGCGTAAAAAACGTCATGTTGAATGAGACCATTCACATGTACTTATTTCTAAATCTTTTTAATGTAATGCTGGAAATTGTCAAATTTAAATATGATTTTTTTATTTATGTAAAAATTTCATTGCAATTTTTAACAAAAAGATATATCTTTTTGTTTCAGACATTTTTCAGCTGAAATGATATAGACGTATGACCTGACGACGTATTTCTAAAAAAGAGAAATATTAAAAATTATTACGGTCATACGTCTATATTTTTCAGCTGAAATGATATAGATGTATGACCTGACGACGTATTTCTAAAAAAGGGAAATGTTAAAAATTATTTTATTTTCTATAAAAAAGATTATATTTCATTGTTTCACAACTCAAATGAAATTAAAAATTAAATTCCAGCAAAACCAGCGTTTCTACAGATTTTAGAAAAAAAAATCTTTTTTTTTTTCTAATTGTGAAATGTAGGGAAGATAACGTAGGAAGGCCATTGTAACATTAAGAATCTGCTCTTCCGTTAAAAGGCATCGAAAATATTTTTGGTTTCTACACTTCTTTGAACCTTAATGCAAAATAAAAAAAAATCGTACGCGAAATTCCTTACGCCGTGAAGTCCTAAAATTACTAGAGAATAGAAAACACTCTTTTCTCTCTACTACTCGCAAAAATCTGCGCTGGAAAATTTGCAGTGAGCCTTGTCATTAGTAACCCCGGTCTTAAAATGTAATATTAAATTTTCGGGTATTTCCTGTTTATGAGGAGAAATTCCATTTTCGTCGTCTTACCGCATTCATCATCTTATTCTATATTCCCTTAAATAAAATATATTAAAAAATATTAAATATATATATTTAAAAATCGCATTCTAAATAATTTCTCAATATATTTTATAACAGTAAATATATTGTTTTTGAGTGATTTCTACCTATTATTTTTTTACTATACATATTAATAATAAAATGTAAACCTATTAATTAAAATGTAAACCTATTAATAATAAAATGTGAACCTATTAATAATAAAATGTAAACCTATTAATAATAAAATGTAAGGAGCATTTTTAAAAAATAGGTGTTCTTCAAACCAAATTAGCCTCAAAACAAAATCCCCAAACCCCACAAAATTCCTATTCGAGTAACAAAAATTTCCAACCACTATTAAAACACCGGAAAACAACAAGAATGAATTCCTACAAAAATTCCACATAAAAGGTACAATATTTCCTAGAACAAAACAGCCCCAATTGAAACGCTTACTCACCGGCACAAGCAACTATCAAGGAAATAAGTTGAAATGTGGCCCTTAGGCCCTCAGTCTCTTCACCTGCGGAATCTGCACCCTTTAGGGGCCCCCAGGACACCGCGTGCAATTCAATGGGAAGAAGTGAGGCGTAGCAAAGACAAAAGGTATTTTACGCTACGTAGGGCCGGCTGAAATTGAGTATCCAGGATACGTTTTGTTCTTGAGACATACGACTATGGACTTTCACTTGATATGCAGTTGAGTCGGGCTAATCCTGTCGACGTAAAAGAGTGTATTTGGATAATCCGGAAGATTCAGAAACTAAATCCTAAGGATATGTTTTGAATTACAGTATAACCTGGTTATAGCGTCATTAAGGGACCACGGTGTCTATGACGTTAAAAACGAGTAACGTTATAAACAAAGTTGAATATTAAGTTATGAAATCATGTAAAATCCGTATTATATACCGATATTAATTAAAGTTATAAAGTAACGTCTACTGAATATAAATTTTAACCATGTGTGCTATTTTTAGTAGTATTTTAATTTCTCAATAACTTTTTTGGCGAAGAATAAACTTCAAATTTGGCTAAAATGAAATTTAAATAGTGAAAGCGAAATTTTTCTTTTGTATAAAGGCATTTTGGATATCATATAAAGGCTATTTTTAGCGTTATATAGCCAAAGCGAGATATTATAATATTAAATATGGACAATTTAAAGAATCGAACATTTAATACGTTATAAACGAGTTGTCGTTGTAACCGAATTTATATTATGTTTTTTAAAAAAAATATGACTGCGAAATTGTTTCAAGCTTTCACCGAGTGTATGTAGATGAGTCAGGCTAATCTTGGTGCCAATATAAATTTCGGTGTTTGGTCAATGCACGGGACCATAATATATTGCATATATTCTACGCATCATATTTTGCTCCCGGATATTTAGTAACGTATTAACTTACGCACAAACTACGAGCGTTAAGTAACGTAACGAAAACGTTTAGTAACGTTTTTAGAATACGCTTGTATTTTTTCGGAGCAAAGGAATGTAATTAATTGTAAACTTATCAATCGGAAATGTAATTAGTTTTAAAACTTACATAATTTGATTAAAGATTTGATTTAGCAAATCTAGCCTTGATAATGATATTCCGGACGTTTGGTTAGTCCTAAAAGCTAGGCTGAAGTTGAAAACAAAAATTATATCTCCAGTATACGTTTCATACGAACGATTATACATTAAAAACATTTTTGTTAAACCATTTCTAGAAAGTAAAGTTAGGTTAATCCCAACCTTTTGTGGGCGAACATCAATTTGATATGAACGGAACTGTAGTTTCTTAAGATTTAGTTACTATATCAGAATTAGACAGTTAGTTAATTTACATGGTGCAAAGAATTTGAGAAAAAAATTTAAATAATTTGTATTGAGTTTTACAAACATGAACTGTTTTAGTATATTATAATATTAACTTCAAATACAATGGCAAATCCAAATAATTATCCTTTACTGCCACTTTCTAAATCGAGTGTCTTCAATAGTTTAAAAATCAACGCAATATTTTAATTTAATAACCATGTTTAAAGATAAAAGTCTACAGTTTAAAATAACAGACATTAAGGCAAAAACAAAATACATATATAATATATTTTTAAAGTTAAACAAAGTTTAAAAATTGGGTCATTAAACTTTGACTAAATTTGTTATTATAAATATATTTTCTCAATATTTTATTTTCCACCTATCTCTCAACATATAACCACTCTACAAAGATATTGGATTTATAAAAAAAATTCAAATATTGTTGGTGATTTATATTTGAATAATATTATTAATTATACATACAACTAAAATTATATTTACGGTTACTAAGACCCAATGAGTTACGCATTTGTACCAGAAATTAGGCTACTGTGTTCACACGGTAATAATTCATCACAATTCGCAAGAAGTTACATGTTTAATTGTAATTGCAAAAGGATTTTATTTTATAGTTTCAAAGTTTTAAATCACAACTATGTTTAAACAGGCTTTATAATGGAAAATCTTATTGTTGAATAATGATAATGTTACTTATAATCAAAGTAGAAACTATCACAACGATATATATTTATTTATCACAATGAAATATAACAATGAAGATAATTTAAATAGTTAGTAATCAGTTACCGCTTATTTTCAGAGTCTATTAGAAACAAGTTTAAATAATAAACATTAAACAAAATATAAACTAAACTTTGAAAAATATATTATTACAAATTAATATTATATCAATACAAACCATAATATTAAAGACTTTTCTATAAAGAAATATGTAATCTTTTATAGATTTTACCCATCAATATATACATGCGTTTTTGTACATGAATAATACATTTTTAAATAAAATATTCATAAAAGTTTACGATAAATAACTTATACATATAAAAAAATATATAAATGTTTGGAAATAAAATAAATATACTAGTTGAATATTTTAATGTTAAATAAACTTATTAATATACCTAACTATATGCAAAGCAAAATGTTGAGAGATAATTTTTCTATGATGATCTCAATTTGTTGTCGAAAAAAAATATTCATTGAAACTCTTAATTATTAGTTTAATGTACTAATATATTAAAATGTAACGACTTCATTTTTGAGAAACAGTTTAACAATTTAAACATATGCTTCCAAGAGAACAAAAAATTTTAAATTTGATTTTCAAAATAATGCAGTTCAGAAATTCTTGTTGCGAAGCGCAGATATATAGTAAACATTGTAAGCGAAAAAAAATCTTTAGTTACATTTTGAAAAAAATATTAAAATAGTGAAAACTTTATTGAACTGCATTAATGTATTTTACTTTTTAATATAGGAAAAATAATTAGTGGATTTATTGAATGTTCTTCCGTGTTAATGTATTCAAATAATAAAATTTAACACAATTTTGTTGTTATTCGTTTATACAAATATAATATTGACGGCATATATTTGAAACAACAACTTTGATTCTAAATTTAGAAAATCATACAAGTCTCTCTCCTTCTTAGTTATATCATTAAATAAGAAAACTTCTATAAATATTCAAATAAAAAACATTTGAACAAAAACACTTAATAAAAATATTACAAATACCTATAATAACATTTAAATCAACCTAAACTTAACAAAGAAAATTACCTTTGTTATTTCTTTTAATAATAACAAAAAGTAACTTCGTACACTATTAAAAATGATTATTGCGTTAATAAACATTAAAAATTTTTAACCAAAACAAAATAATCCACTTGCCTGTAGTTGATAACAACAAAACAGAAACAAATTTCAGTAGGAGAAATTCCATGCTTCTTTTAGTAAGTCCTTCGAACAGTAAAAATGACGGTAAAAAAACTACTGTCATCCAAACTTCGAGCGCAGTATAGACACTCTCTGAATGGGCATTAATTTCTTACTCTTTGAAACCTTTGCGTACGGTAGCCAAGAGTTTTATCCACGAGACTGTGACGTCACGTGAACTTGAAACCAATGACAGGTCCGTTGAGCTTCTCAGATTCATGGTTATTTGGGGTTTGCCAGATTTGTCGATTTATGATTATTTGGCGGGAAATGGAAGTTTGGTAAGTATATTTTCCTCTATGGATAACAGGTTTTGAAACGTTTTTCGAGTTGATAGAAGCAGTGTAGATAGAAGTATAATAATAGGTATCACTTTCACCAATTTTAATTATGACGGAACAAGATGCTTTGTATTGGCATGTTTTCATTGCATAAAATTTTCATTATAATATTTTAACATATTTCGGTATATTTACCTTTAAACCCAATTTTTTCACATAATGAAGCAAGACATACAAAAAGATGTAGGTAAATAATATCGGCTCTTAAGGAAACCTACAATTATCAAAGTGTATTTAAATAATCATTCATTTTGTTCTAAATTCATCATCCACACCATTAATAATTCCACTTAAATGAAAACTTTTTTAAAATATAATTTTAAAGAGTTTTACGATAGTTAAGAACATTGGTCCATTTTAACGAAATATATAAATCAAAATAAAAAAAATGCATTTATATTTTATAAAAATATAAGTTTGATAAAAAAAATTGCTCTAACCAAATTCTTCAAATTTTTTTTCGCCCAACTAGCTATGGGCTGCAGTTGAATAAGAGGCATGCTTTGTTGATAAGTTGTGTTTTACTTTACTTACAAAAAAACTGAAAGAATTTGTTTTAAAAATTAAGGGGTACAGAAGATATTTTAAGGTAACTCTGCCTAGTATCCATGTTTCTAGTCTCTTTACGATAACAATATATTCCTCGAAATTTTCGAGCAATGTTCAAGTGACGAATAGCTATAAAATACATTTTCTTTTGTTCTGAGACTTGGAGCCACTAATGATGATTATCATCAGAATGTGTCTGATTACATGAAATATTACTTTTCCTCTTTGTCGTCTACATTGAAAAGTCGACAATATACCTTTTTGAACTTGGACGATATTTCGTGCACAGAAATGTAACAGTCCAGAGCCTACAAATTTCTATAAATTTTTCACATCATTTAGCTTATTGACATCTTGTAAAATTTTAAAACTATCGATATTTTTCAGTATAAACTTTACATTGATGGGTTATTAAAAGAAATCTCTAAATTAAAACTTTGTGTCCTTCAAAACATTATTGCCAAACTCTATCTTTCAAGTGTTTCAAACAAGATCTACTTATTTTTCGACAAAAATACTCCCATTTCTATGAAAATAAGTAAAGAAAAAACTGAGGTCACTATTATTAAAATAAGATTTTCAATGTCAAACAATTGTGTGACTGTGAAACAATGTACAATGTGATATTTATACAGAGTTTTCTTAAACATTTAAAGAGTTAGAATTATTACAAATATGTGTCCTTCATTGAAGAATAATTTACTAATACTATTCTTATATTTTATTAAGTATATCATACTAAACTATTATATATTGTATTAAAATAGTTGCAAGAAAACTATTTTTGTTGCATTTGTTTGTAACTATAACTCTAAGATAATTTAAATACATGTTTTAGGTGAAGAAAGAGCCCAACTGCCAGGAAGGGGACATAATGGACAGAGATGTTCGATAAGATCCTATAATACTATTACACTGCGGCAGCTAAATGTAATAAGCACCCTTAGGGGCGAATGGGCCCGAATGACAGCGGGTCTCCAAACCAAATTTTCTCTCTGTTAATCCAATGGAAAAAATATTTTCTAAGCCACATTTCTCTGGCTCTATGGAATATTTTTACAAACAGTTTTTTTTATATGATAAATGTAACTGACTTACAGGTCTCTATAATCCCACTTTTTGAAATTCCTCTAGTGATAAAAAATATTGTGTTGATTTTCCTCAACCACGAATACGTCTAGAGTATGTCATGTCTAGGACGGGGACAAAACCAAGAATCGTCTCGGTGAGAGGCTCGTCGATGACCAACCTCGGCCATTGGGGGGCCATGGTTGGTTATAACTTTACAAAACTGTTACCATACACAGCCCGCACCGAAAGTCCATTCAACTTAAATTCCTAAGAAACAAAGAACAAACAGTTTTAAAACCACAACATTTTTCCCATTGATTGTGTACCATAAAGAATTCTAGCATTCGTTTTCGCCTCAACCATGTTACCTTAAGTAAATGTAACGGTTACCCTTGGCTGACTCCTCGGTTATCCATCGATACATTTTCTCTTTCTTGTCCCCTGTGTAATGAACTGAGGATTGATGAAATTAGGTAAGTTTATCACTCCTTCGCCTAAACTTGTATAATTAATGGCTCGGGCGGAAGTTCAAGTTCAATTAGGTCGTATTTTGGAAAACAATAGAGATAGATGTTTTTGTAACTTTGTTTGAAGAGGTGAGGCATAGCATTTCGACCCTTCAGCAATGGTTGAGGGAGAACGGATACAGTAGATACACCCTGAGAACATTGAATCATTTTAAGTCAATTCATTTTAAATCATTTTTTTGTAGTTTCTTTGGATCATTTTTTTAAAGTCATTTTAAATCATTTTTTGTAACCTCTTTGGGTCATTTCTTAAAAACTTGAGTACTTTTTTTAAGTCGTGTTTTTGAGTCATTTTTTTTTAAAGTTAATGGTTTTAAGTCATTGTTCAAGTCCAAGTCATCACATAAAAGCTTATCTTTTCATAGCTTTCCCTTTACACTACATATCTTGGGAACATAAATGCATAACTTTGAATCACCAAGCTTTAAAAAATTCATACGAAACAAAATTATTTGTAAAAGTTTATCTGTAAAATTATTTGTAAAAGTTTTGGTGACCCCACATCTACTAGTGTGGGGTCACCAAAACCAATTCCTATACAACAATTACAAAAAAAAATTATCAAATAGTACTGGGTGTAGTTACCATTAATAACCTTGATAATTGGGAAACAATTATTTCGTAAAAAAATTGACTAAATAACATATCACAGAAAAGCAAAAAAAAAATTACTCCATTTGAATGGCCAAGCTAAGCGGATTTTGTTCAGTAAGTTGTAAGATATTGGCAATAAAAAAAATTCACACAAAAATAAACTAATTCATCTGTAAGATATTGTGAGTTTATTTTAAGTATTTTCTGCTATTCAAACAGATTCACTGGTTAACTGGTGGGCTATACTTCCCCGAATAAAAGGATGTATTTCTTTTTTAAAAAAACATAATCATCATCATTATCAACTAATAAAAAAAAGTACAGATGGTATGAAATTATTTATATTTTAATTCTATAAATCTTGAAGTTGAGTGCATTGAATATTCATTCAGAATTGAAATTTCCAAACATTATTATAAGAAAAGTTTCCCTCTCAAATTTGTTCTTTCTCACCATTAACGATTTTCAAAAAAATTGCTTAAATTTACCTTTCAGTTCAGTAACAATTTTGCGTAAAAACGTACGTAAACAGGCTCCTAAGTCGCTGAAATGTAGTCATAAATCAATTGCAAACCTTAATTACTCAACCATAGTAGAGCCTCATATTATATGATTTTCAGAATGTTCCAGTTCCAAAGAAATACATAAAATCCTAGTAGAATGGTGGAAGAAGGAAAGGGAGCAATAAAATAAAAAAGAAGACATAAATGAAATGCTCCTACAAAACTGCAATAAACTAAAAGCCTTTATTTTAAGACAATCTCTAAATCGGAATCTAAGCCACAGAACCTTCAATCACACGGGAAAATTATCCAGCCCCTAGATAATCGAGTTTTAATGGGTGAAAGATTACGATGATCAAAAAATAAAAAACGACGAAGACCTCCAATTAAACTTTGGCAATTTAAACGTTTCCGGCTTCTATTTCTAGAGTACCATAGATGCTTTAACACAGTCAATTAAGCCTCGTGATTTAGAATCCTGGTCAAATGACGAGGTCGACACCTGAGCGGGCAACCAACGGAAATTCGAGCGACATCGTACGCTGTCGTCGTCGGCACTTTAGACTCCACAGATTTAATGATCCATTCCCACTCGAGTATACCCAGTATACTCGAGTATTTTAGTCGGATTTTGGCTGCATATTTCCGTCTATAGGAAAGCAGTGACTACAACCGGGATCGAACCAAACGCTTGCGATCCAATCTAGGATGATAGCGTGTCCAACGCTATACCAACTGGGCTACCAAGTACCACAAGCCCACATTCCTCGTTATTTTTGAGTTAAAAGATGCGATAAAGGTAGGTAAGTTGGTACATGTATTTTCCAGTTTGTGTGCTTGATCAGAGACCCGCTTATAAACCTTCGTCAAGTAAGACTGACACAGACAAAATTTGTACTGACACAGAGAAAGTACACCCTGGGCGAAGGCGGCAATCGAACCCGCACCCGGTACTGTGCGCATACTGTTAGCGTAATGGGCTGCGATCAAACCCACTAGGCCACATGCAGTAAAAGATTCTTACAGCATGCTTTTCGACCTTCCGGTGCTGATTACCGTATTCCCCCACCTTTTCCCAAGTCCGTTCACCTAGTTTCTGTCAATCTTCCGGCAGGGTTGCTACGTGCCGGCCCAATACGCCAAGGTAGTTTCTACTCAAAGTGAAATGGACACGACCCAGTAATTTTTTAAGAAGATCCGAAAATCGTGAGGATGGGAAAGAATTTAGCAACTTGTTTCTTACCTACTGAATAGTTCTTGGATGGGACCCGGGTGGAATAGTTTGTTGGTTGGTTGGTAGACATATATATTCAGGTTTATGTGCTTGGTCAATAGTTTTGTTTGATCGCAGCCCATTACGCTTACAGTGGTTGGGCACTGTACCGGGTAAGGGTTCGATTCCTGCCTTCGCCCTGGTTGTACTTTATCTCTCTGTGTGTGTGTCAGTAAAAAAATTCTGTCTGCGTCTGTTACTTGACGAAGGTTTATAAGCGGGTCTCTGATCAAGCACACAAGCCGGAAAATGCATATACCAACCTACCTAATAGTTCTTGGATTTTATACCGGGGATGACGACTCTTTTTTTTTTCTAATATTTTTTTAATTACATGTAAGGGTTTTTTTAAAATAGTTGCTATGAAACAGACTATGTGCAATACCTATATGATTCGCCGACTGGGCGGCTGAATAGTCAGGGAGCTGGCCAGGCAGTTAGCTAGTCCTGGTTCGAATCCCAGCCATGGGCATGGATATTTGTGTGGTGTGTTTGTCTGTATTTGTCCTGAGTACACTGCGACGTACGTGCTCGCTAAATCTGTGGAGTCAAAAGTCCCGAAAAAAGGCGCGATGGCGCCACTGGTTTGCTTTTGGGTGCTCGCTCAGGTGTCGACCTCGTCACTTGACTATGTTTTTAAATTACGAGACGTAATTGTTTGTGTTAAAGCTCCACAGAGGCTAGAAATAGACAGCTGTAAACGTACAACCTAACCTAACCTATAATTCTCGAAAATGAAAATTATGAAAAAGAATTCTCCAAATAAAAACAAACAAAAACACAGAACAGCTGTTCCGTTACACAAATCTCACCGATACTAAATACTTTATAGCTTCTCTCGACTTTATGACTGATTTACTACCTCTAAGGGAATGGTTGTATGAGAACTACTCAGAAAAAGCAAAAATAAGACTGGCCACTTTTTGACTCATGGCCTAATTTCGAATGTCATGTCTTTGCCAATTATCATCTTATCGGCCCTTCCGTGGCCTAGTGGTTAAGGCGTCAGCCTTGTGATTGAAAATTCTCAGGAGTGCGGAGGTTCGAATACCAGCTGCTTCCAGCCATTCTATAAATTGGAAATGTTCTGGAAGTAGTAAGAAAATCTACAATCAACCACGTATGGGGCCGAGTACACAGGACAAACGTGCTCATTACATCTGTGAAGTACAAAGTCCGGTGGCGTTAGCGTACGATGTCGGTCGAACTTCCGTTGGGTGCCCGCTCAGGTGTCGACCTCGTCACTTAGCCAGAGCTCAAAATTACGAGGCATAATTGTCTGTGTTAAAACTCTTAAAGGAGGCTAGAAATACACAGCCGGGAACGATTAAATTACCACTATTTGAGCATCTGTTTTGTATGTGTGTGTATGTCGTGTCCGTCCTTCTTGGACGAAGGTTTATAAGCGGATCTTTGTGACTAAGCACACAAGCCTGAAAATATATGTCTACCAACCAACCAATATTTGAAATATAAGCTAATATTTAAACTATTTATTTACTTTTTGTTTATAACTAGCAAAAAATTCCTTAAAGATTTGATTGATCTTAAATTCTAGAAACGTTACAATAATCGAATAAAGTTTCTTCAAAAAAAAAAAACTAGTTAGTATTCAAGTTTTTATTTTTGTGTCAAAATAAATGAGGACAGAGGACCACTGAAGCAAGTCAATCGAATCATCAATGATCGAAACATCCAATTATTACAATTTCGATGCATATAAAAGGAAACATTTGTATAAAAAAGCTCTATGTGAAGAATGAATTATGTCTGTTTTTTATATTTATACTATGGCGATTCTTTATTAAGTTTTTCGGTAATTGACATCGAAATATTGTGTGAAGAACGTATTCCAGAAAGTAAAAAAAATTATTCCTCATTTTCAGATTATTGCCCTTTAATACTGGAAAAACTTTATTATTTATTTGTATGCATAGTTTGGAGGAAATAACAGGAATTTAACCATATTTTTTTAATGTCGAGGTGATCAAAGTGCTAAAACATTTTACTGATAATATTAAAATGGTTTTTTTGACGTTAATTAAACGCACAAAAAAATTAGGCACACTTTTAGTTCTATTATAAAAGGCGTGTTAATTTGAGCGTGTACAACTAACACACGTCAACAAGAACCTATTTTTTCAGTGATTTTGCCATATTATTCGAATTTGCAATGTGCTGAAACTTATTATAGTGGATAAGGCGATTTTCCACTACGTTTCTACAATTCAAAACTAATTCTTTACTGTTATTTTCACTAATTGCAATTGAAGTATGCTGTTCAGTTTTGGTCTCCCTTCCTCAGAAAAGATATAGAGTTGCTTTTGAAAAAAATCAGCATAGGGCTACAAAAAGGATTAAGGGTTTATCGGGTATCGATTATGATAATAGATTAAGATCTTTAAAATGGTATTCCCTGGAAAATAGGAGAACAAGGGGTGATTTAATTCAGTTATTCAAATTCATAAAACAGGGAGACAGGGCTTAGGTTTTACCTTAAATTAGCCGGACCAGAGGACATGATCAGAAATTGAATAAATCATGCTTTAGAACAGAGGTAAGAAAACATTATTTTTACAATAGAGTCGTCAATGAGTGGAATGCTTTACCAGATTTTGTTTTGTATTCGAAGAGAGTGGAAGATTTTAAGAAGAATCTCGATAGTTATTGGAAACTGGTAAAGAATTAGATATATTTTGGACCAACCTTGCTGGGCCTCTGGCCTGTTGTTGGTCGACAATTTTTGTATTAGTATATGTAAACAATATACTAACCTAATATTACATTTGTCGTAGCAGGAAAAACAAATTGAAATATATTTCATTTATTGCTGTTTATTTTTTTTCTTTTATATGTATGCAAAGTCGCTTATCAGAAATCTCATTTTTATTACGTAAATGTTAAGCAAAAAAATTAAAGTGCAATTAAAAGACGAAAAATCACCTTTTCGGTTATAAATGTAAAATAGTCTATCAGATCCTTCAACACTATGACCATAATATATCGGAAACATAAAGAGACTATTAACCAGGTATATGCAATTTTCCTTTTGCAAAGCAAATATGTTAAATATATTAAGTTAATATATTATTAAATTATTAAATATATTATTAAATTATAAAATATATTATTAAATTATAAAATATATTATTAAATTATAAAATATATTATTAAATTATAAAATATATTATTAAATTATTAAATATATTATTAAATTATTAAATATATTATATATTATATGTTGTTAACATAGCAAATATAATTAAAAACCTTTCTTTGGCTATAAAATTTTTGAATATTATTGGTTGCCCTTTTAGACACAAACTAGAGTCTAAAAATAACACTTTTTTATTTTCCATTCTTAACGATTGCAAATCAGCGCTTTACAGGAGAATTTTACCATTGAATCAACGCAGATGTGAGAGATACACCAAATGTAAATTAAGTGTAGTATTTTTATGCAGAGGGCGCGGCCAGTAAGTAACTTTAATCCTTTCTCTATATATTACTTTTTATAGATTGACTGTCAAAAAACCTCGTCTTTTTACACAAAATTTTCCCTCATTTTCATTCACGAATAATTTTCAGAGACATTATAATTCAGTTATTTGACGAATCGCTTGCGGTTGTGAAGCCTGCGCATGCTCATTCGTCGAAATCTTAAATGGGTCAATTCACGGAAATATTAAGGCAGCAAAGTTGCTAGTAAAATTTCGGTTGATACAGAATTTTGAGAGTGTACATTTCTTATTTGATGCGTTATTTGCCTGAAGTTGAGATTCATGAAACACTATAAGCACATTTTCCGTTGTTAAAGTAGTTATTTAATAAATATTGGAATCATAAAATATTTTTTTAGATTTAACGCAATAATCTAATTTTATAACCCTATTTATTTTACGTTTTAATTCATTAACAGCGATTGGCTAGAAAATTTACCACTCGAAAATGAGCTTTCTCATTAAGTTTATCTAAATAAACAAAATAAACGACAAATGAAGACCATAGTATTAAACAATTTATATAGGATAAATTAAGTTACACGAAAAACGAATAAAAAACTTAAAAGTTAACTGTTTTTATTCGGAAATTAAAGTGTTAATGGTATTCACAAAGTCGTGGTTAATAGGTAAATTAATTTTTGCAATAATTTGTGTAGTAACATTTAGATCATCATTAGTAAAAACATAACATCATATCATTAGTAAAAACATTTAGAAGTTTAGCTAAGGAAACTAAACTTAAATACTTTCTTACATGAAACTTTTAAACTTTAACTTATTATTTTTAAAACTAAACTTTATCTGATAAATATAAATATTCGTGACCTTTCTTGATACTTTACAAAACGGGCGTCCTCAAAGTTAATAAAAATACAAAAATAAACTCTCAAAGGAATTTAAATGTCATTAGCCTCAACTCAACCAAATCCTATGTATTTACTAAAAAAACTTTAGTTGTGTAGAAACAAAGACAAACCTACAAACAGAAACATTGTGAATCGACACCATATATGAATCACGATATTAATATGTAAAAAGGTTCAAGTCTATCTGAGAATTTCCTACTACGATTCTTTTTTAAACTTTTTGGTGAAAGAAGAGGAGTGTACGGAAATCTTCCTCATAACTCGAACCGCGATTCATGTTAAATGAAAACACTCTCTTCCTTGTGAGTAAAATTCGGGCGTTCGTTAACTTTCGGAGTGTTACATCACCTTTAACCTGACCCTCAACTTCGGATAACTCTTGTTACCGGTGTGCGTCATTGCAAGGATTTGGGTCTGCCCTGCTAGAGAACATCGGCCTACTTTGTGTGACATTCTTGACTTCGGAAGTATTCTATGCTCAACCCACAGCTTTTCCTTCGTAAATATTATTCCGTTGTTGTATGGTAACCGGGGTTCGAAATTAACGGTTGCTAGTCGCAAAATGCGACCAGATCTTTCAATTTTGCGACAACAAAATAAATTTAGCCGCAGTTATAGCGACTAGTTTCCCAAAATCGTTAATGCTAAACTTTTTTATGGTGGTTTAATATAATATCTCGTTAAAAATAATTATCTTGAAATCACATTAAATTTTTCAAACCATTATCATATAATCAGTACAGTTACTTGTAGTTTAGTGACAGACATCTTCTCAATATGCTTAAATTTATTTGTTCTAGTTTGTGTGATTAAAAAACACCATCTACGCAATGTTTGAACTGGAACAAAGAAAAATTATTAAAAAAAAAAGGGAGCGTCCATAAATTAAGTGACCTGTTCAGGGGGGAAGGAGGTAGAGCCGAATATCACCAAATGTCACGTAGGGGGAGGGGGTTTCGTAAAGTATCACGTAATTTTTTCCCATAAAAAATCAACATAAAATTGTGATAAAACGGCGCAAAATTCCAGTAAATTTTTTTCTGGGCTTAAAATTGGCAAAATCTTACCATCATAATAATTATCGTGGCTCTCCGAACTGTACTAAAAAGTTTTAGGGGAAATTTTATAGATTCGTTCTCTTCTTTCTGTTCTCTTTATTAGTTTCAAGTCAGACCCACGTGTTCAAAGTATTTTCACACTTCACAAAGAAAAGTAGACAAAATGTGCATCTTTTGCGATTTTGAGGTACTTTCCCACCATCATCATCAGACGATGCAGCTGCTGTTTGGACAATCCAGTATCCAAGTTTGGGGTTGGACTTCGATTTATTATGTGTTTTGAATATTCCCTGTTATCAAACGTCTTAATAAAGTTTCGGTTGCAGAAAAAAAGGAAGTCTAATGTCATCTTCTTTGGTGACTCCATTTACAACTTCCCGCCCCCGGGTGTGGTGTAAAGGCGAAAAGACTTCAGGATGCTTCTTTTTCTCTTCGAGAAGGGCATGAAGTGATATACTGGAATTCGCAAAATCCAGCTGGCGGGAGAATGGAAACAAATGAACTACTCTAGAGTGTCAGATTTGGCAACTTTGCACAATTAGCAAGTTCCATTTCTTTGAAAAATAAATAAAAATAGAAACACTTATTTTTAGTTCTATTATTACATAAAATTAAACAATCACTATGTACTTTAAAATAGGAAGTCATACCATAAGAAATATAAGAAAATACCCTAGTTTAAGGTATTTGGCCAAAAGTTTAACGCCAAAGGCTTTAAAATCACGTGATGGAGCGTGTGAGCCGAAAAGCGCCTAACAGACAAGCTCAAGCCTGCTTTGTTTACGGCAGAAAATATTCCGTCAAACGTCCAAAACAAAATTTTCACGAAAATGTCACGAAATATCACTAGGGTGGAAGGAGGTCTCAGAAAATCGTCAAAATCGCATCACGTAATTAATGGTGACTGGTGTGAATAATTTAAATGTTGGTAATTTTTACTATTTTTCATAGTTATACATTTTTGAGAGAAGTCATATGGTGTTCAATAATAACCCCGATTGGCGGGGTAATTTTTTACACCATTTTTTTTCAGCTTCTAAAGAGGAAATAGTAAATTTCAACAATGATACCCGACAGATATATCAAACATTACGAAAAAAATTACTGGTTTGAAAATTACATGAATGTGGGAGCTGTGGTAAAAGTTTGATTAGTGTCCAATAATTATACCGTGTCACCCTACGTACAAAACTATTTGAGCTACCAGAACTTATTTATAACATACGAAAATTGCCGTAGTTTTCTTTTATTTGCGTAGATAAATATGGAAAAATTTAATTGCATGATTATTTTGTTAATTAATATAATGCTTACTTTGCATACACACTGTAAAACTGTGCTGTGCAACGTTACTCCATAAAACTGGTACAAGTCCTAGCTAATTCCAGTTTTATGTAGCAACTTTACATCGAAATTATTGAGTCGCGTAACACAAGAGAAGTTGTTTACTCCTATTTTGCGGTGAAACCTTAGAATAAAAATTTAGTGTAACATTGGTTGGTTGGTACATATATATTCCGGTTTGTGTGCTTGATCAGATACTCGCTTATACCCCTTCTTCAAGTAAGACAGACACAGACAGAATTTTTTACAGACACAGAGAGGGAAGGTACTCCCAGGGCGAAGGCGGGAATCGAATCCGCGCCCGTTACATTACAGCGCGCAGACTGTTAGCGTAATGGGCTGCGATTCAACCCACTAGGCCATCCGGGCCCCTTAGTTTAACATTACTCCGTAAAACAGGAAACAACACTTGGTGCCACCGGTTTTATAGAGTATATACTCCATATTTGTGAAACGTACGTTGTTCCATAAATTTGGAGTAACATTACTCCATGAAGCTGATCTAATGTTACACCATGGTTTTGCAGTGCAGATTGTTCCTAACACATAAATTACCGAGTATATGGTAGGGGTGTGTACAGGGGCATAGCCAGCGTAGGGTTGGAGGCCCTCAACCCCTTAAGATATCTAAAATTGTTACCTAAAATGTCGTTTTTTTATCTATTATATTATAGTTGATTTCTAATTTAAAGTTTGAAGGACTCGCAGCTCTCCAAAAACGCTTATGTACGCCACAAGATGTGTATATAAAGCGGAAGATAGCCATCGTCAAGAAAAGTTACAAGGAAATATGTCAAACATTAGTTATAATTAATTTTTAAAAATAACTTATTGATGTAATGTTATTCCTTTCATCCTATTTTACTATAATTAATAACATTTCTTACAAGATTTGTACAAAAAAAGTAAGTCTAAAGTAAAACGAAACTAAAAAAATACAAATACAAATACAAAAATTGTTGACCAACAACAGGCCAGAGGCACAGCAAGGTTGGTCCAAAATAAATCTAATACTTTACCAGTTTCCAATGACTATCAAGATTCTTCTTAAAATCTTCTACTCTCTTCGAATGCACAGCATAATCTGGTAAAGCATTCCACTCATTGACAACTCTATTGTAAAAATAATGTTTTCTTACCTCCCTTCTAAAGCACGATTTATTCAATTTCTGATCATGTCCTCTGGTCCGGCTATTTAAGGTAAAACCTAAGCCCTCCATGTCTCCCTGATTTATGAACTTGAACAACTGCATTAAATCACCCCTAGGTCTTCTATTTTCCAGGGAATACATGTTTAAAGATCTTAATCTGTTATCATAATCAATACCAGAGATAGACCCTTAATCATTTTTGTAGCCCTATGCTGAACTTTTTCAAGCAACTATATATCATTTCTGAGAAAGGGAGACCAAAACTGAACAGCATATTCCAGATGTGGCCTTACCAATCCCCTATACAAATGGCAAAATAATCTCCTTAGATTTTGAAAAGTGATACTTTTTCTAATATATCCCAACATTCGATTGGCTTTTTTACTTGCTTCAACACACTGTTTACTCATTTTGAAATCATTGCTTACCAAAACTCCTAAATCTCTAACAAACTCACTATCTTGGATACTTTCTCCCTGTAAAACATAAGAATGATTAACTTTGTTTGTACCCAAATGCAATGTTTGACATTTGTTAACACTGAACAACTTGCCCCACCTTGAAGCCCATTCAGTAATTTTTGTAAGATCATTTTGTAACTGTTCGATTTGCTCAACAGAATTTACTGTACTCGTCACCTTTAAGTCATCTGCAAAAAGTCAAGTCTGCGGAGTAAAAATACTTAACTTGCTATTCAACCCCCAGCTGATATCATCAATAAACATAATAAATAAAACTGGCCCTAGTACAGAGCCCTGAGGCACTCCACTTACTACTTCATTCCAATCAGAGTACATATGTATATATTTGCTTCGGCAACCCATAGTCCACCAAAAGGATCCCCAAGGTGGAGATGAGTTAATTCGGCTTGTATGCTACTGTTTTCGTTTTTAACTAGTTTACTAGTAGGAACGCAGTGGTAAATCAGCACCATCTAGTGTGGATGGTACATTGAGGTTGCGCGTGAGGTGAACCGCCACACCACTCCCCTCCTAAACAACGAGGTAAGGAACCGTGCGCATGCTGTTTCGCTGTGCTGTGTTAAGTTATGTGTTGAGTGCATTAGCAGCGAGTGAGCAACCGTTGTTGAAAGCATCGTTGATGGGTGACGATCACGTGCGGGTCACCAATTTAGCTGCCTTAGCAGCCCTACCAAAAGGATCCCCAAGGTGGAGATGAGTTACTTCGGCTTTTATATTATTCTTATCGTTTTTAACTAGATTACTTGTAGGAACGCAGTGGTAAATCAGCGCCATCTAATGTGGATGGTATATTGAGGCTGCGAGTGTGGACCTGAACCACCACAAATATATTGTTCGGGAATCAATTCTTATCCCAGTAGAAATTGTGATTTACTGACATTTATGTACTTGCATTTTAGTCTGTACAAAAAAATGGGCACATAATTGTAGAATATTACAAAAAAATTATTTCTTTAATATTTAGATCATCTTAAAAGGCGCGTTCACATGTGCTAAGAAATTGGCGGCATTTTGCCGGCTATTTTGTGAAACCTTATAACCCCGTTCACATGCAAATGCCGACATCGCGGAAGCGACGTCGTAGCGTTAACGTCACATCAGGGTTACTACGCGATGCTGCTCTTTTCGACATTTCAGACAATTATATTTAAAAAAAACAATTTTTCTATTAAAAATTAGAAATGCTTACAAATAAGATTAGCTTTTGATCCGCAGAATTAACTTCATAATTACAATGATAACCAAAAATTTTTAATGAATTATATTTTTGTGTAAATTGAGTTGAAAGATTTTTTTTAGTTTTAACCAAAAATTCTGAAAATAAAGGATTAATTTATAAAATAAACTCCTGCCAGGCAGCTTAAGAATAAATAGTTTCGAAGGAATGATTAAATGTGTAGCAATATGAAAACACAATATAATGAAAAATTAACAAAACCTTAGTAAATAAAAGCATACTCGCTTTATATGCATTCTAGCATTCTAAAACAATTGCTCCTAATACAGCTGATAATTTTTTGCATTTGATAACCGAGTAACTGACGCCAAATATTCCGCTGATCAACAAACCTCAATACATACAGAGGTGGCATAAAATCATTACTACCTACGAGGCAGGTACGTTTTCGTTACCGCAATTTTCTCTACAGAGGGATTTTTTTCCCTGCTTCCAATTGCTTCTTCAAAACGGCTCCCAATTGCTTCTCTCAATTTTTAAATCTTAATGCATAAAAATGCTTGTTACTATTATTTAATATATTAAACTTAAAGTTTAAATATTAAACATAATTCTTTTTTCTACATTTAATCACCCACACAAGTATCTTCTTAATACTACTGTTTCTAAAGCAATCGTTTCGTTATTTTCGCCTCGAGTCTAATTTTGCGGGAAAGGTCAGAAATATTATCCAAAAGTCGTTAATTCATTGAAAAGTTATACAAAATTTGATGCCAGCTGCAAAATATGGCTTAAATATCCCATGGATATAATGGTTTTGAGTTATTATATCCCATGGATATAATGAGTCTACTGTAATTGTTTAAAATTTATTAGAGTGATAGGATTAGGATAGAAATAGGATATGGAAAACAATTGTCAGAAATATTCGTCTGGCAGGCCCCATCGATCATAATTTGTATCCTCTTTTTTTTCTTAGTGTCGTTCTGGATTATGGTTACCCATTCATGTTCTTTATAGTCAAAACAATTTACAAAAATGTAAGCCACTTGTGATTTCTTGCCAATTGTTCCTGTCCTGTTTTAAACCAAATAAAAATTCGCCAGAATACAGGTTCTGGGGGGTACGACCCTACACCATCGCCACCTTGTTGGGTACCAGGGGGGGGGGGAAGCCTAAGAGAAAGAATAGAAATTTGTACAGTTTTTATAGTAAAAAAATAGACAGTTTATTAATAATTTTTATTAAAAAAAAATCACCCCATCCCCAAAATTTCAACGACGCACAGTGGGGCAAAAGGGGTGAAAACCTGGCCAAAATTCTGTAATTTCTCTAATGGGCTAAAAACATCATAATTAGGTATTTAGTATGTATTTAGAAGTGTGCAGCTCTAATTTTAAATATTTAAAGTAATTTAGACTGAAATTATCACATTTGGTTCATTTATTTAAACCCCTAATAAAATGATATTTTTTATTTAAATAATTGTCTAAAATTAATAATATCCGTTTTCAAGGAATAATAAGAACTAGTATTTAATTTAAAACTCAATTTACTATATTAATAAATCTGAAAATTAAAATCTTATGCAAAGAAATAAATCATTCATACCTTATCGTACGCACATTCGCATGTCACACCATTATAATTCATGAATACAGTAGAGAAAACCCTATATGATTTCTAAAATATTGTTGAATTCTTTTGATCCACAAAAATAACACCTCTACGGAGACGTAGTAAGATGTAAATGCATTACAAATTTTACCATCCATAATTGTAAATATAATATTATGATTAATTTGTAGACTTAGGTTGTTTAATAGTATTACTATTGTTGGAATGAGATTGTAATATTTGGTTTTCGGTGCACTCTACTATGTGTTTTGCAAATTCTGCTGATTCTTCTATAAACTGTATAAGTATTGGATGATAGAATCGAGGTGATGCTGGTCTAGGATTCTTCCAGATTATATTTTTTAGATCATTATCTTCGAAATACAGTTCAGTGGTACACTCGAAATAAGAAATCTATTCGAATCTGAAGATTTAGTGGATTTGAATTTCTGTTTATATTGGCTTTGACTTGAGCTGCCATCATATCCCTATTTTGAAATAAGTTTCAAACATTTTAACTGCTCATATTAATAATTGCTCAAATCATTCAATGTGCAGTCTATTATTCTTTGAGCTGTATGGTCTAAAAGAGCTTGAACATTCACTTCAACCTTTAGTTTTTCTGATTTCAGGATAACTGTTTTTCTTTGCTTTTTGTATGACTTTGTACCAAGAAAATATACTTTTTAAGCGACTTCTGATATTGTCATATTGGTGCCTGGTTAATTGAGCCTCAATTAACAAAGACAAGGCTCCATCAGCTGAGATAGTTTCAGAAATTTCCGCACATAGCTATTCTTTTTCAGAAAAAGATTTGCGGTATTCGAATGCTCTGAACGGGGAACTATAAATATCGTATCTTTTATGAATTTAGAAGCATATATCTCACCAATAGCTCTCAAAGTCATTTGTGCAGTATTGGCCGACGTCGGAAACAGGAGCTCAGGGATATTGACCAATCTCGGCTCATACCCATCGCCCAATGCATTATGGATTACGTTTTACCGACGCTGGGCAATATCGGGGTGCAATATTGGTTTTAACGTGCTTTTTTTAATCAATTATATCGCAATATAAAGTTTTAATTTTTACCCACTTCCTTTGCAGCATCCCCCCCCCAAAAAAAAAACTTGCTATTTCGACGTGTATAATTATGGTGATTAAAAATAAAATAGAACGAAATATCTACTTTAAACCTATAGCAATATATTGCATTTCTAGTGTCTATTTAAATATTAAAAACCCAAATTACATGTAGCAAGGTTCTGTTAGAGAAAGAAAAAATACAGAAAAGTTAATAAAATTAGAAACTATTATCTATGCAATTAAATTGCTCAAAACAGCATGATAATACTGGCAAAAATTGCACGACAAAATGGAAAATTACTAATACATGTATTAAATAAAACAATGTAGTTATATTTCATACTTACCAATCACCACATTGTGAAATTCTGTTTCAATGTTAATTCATAAAAAGATAATACAATAGAATAACAAGCTTTATTGTACAAAAATAGCTAGATAATGAATTTTATAGTACTGGGCCTTGACCCGTTTACAATAGTTAGCAAAGTATACATAACTCTTACAATTATACATTATAAAAACAATAAATCAGATATATACAAATACTTAAATACATAAAACGAAACACAAGAAAGTAAACTAATTAACAAATCCAACGATGCTGAATATATGTCTAAATTTTAAAAATTAATTTCTCTGAAGTCGTTTGTCATCCCAATCCGCTCACCCAGCCAGGACCTTTCCATCTCTTGGCAATAGATGTTGTGTCGGCATCTTCGTGCTTCATTTTAACACTTGCTAAAAAAATAAGAGTGAAATGTGTGAATTCACAGAAAAAAGTAGATTAAGCTGGATTCATCTATTGAAACATATGCTGCTTTCGGGTTCCGGACACAATCCAGAAAGCCGAAAACCCGACAAGCCAGAAGCCCGAAAATAGATTTTTGTCCATTTCTCGATTTTTAAAAAAAAGTATTAGAGATTATTTAGTTAGTTAATTAGTCAGTCAGTTATTTAGTCAGTCGGCCGCCCAGCCAGTCAGTTAGTTAGTTAGTCAGTTAGCCAGTCAGTTAGTTATTGACTAACTAGTTAGTCACTCAGTTTACTAACTGACTAATTAACTGACTAACTAACTGACTGACTAACTGACTGACTAATTAATTGTCTAACTGACTAAATAACTAACTGAATAAATAACTGAATAAATAAATAACTAACTGACTAAATAACTAAACTATAAATAACTAACTGACTAAATAACTAAACTATAAATAACTAACTAAATAAATAATCTCTAATATATTTTTTTAAAAATCGAGAAATGGACAAAAATCCATTTTCGGGATTTCGACCCATTCGGGATTTTGACCCTGTCGGGTTTTAACCCATAAAGGGTATTTGGCTTGTCGGGTTTTCGGCTGTCGGGGTTATGTCCCAGACTCGCTGCTTTCGGAAATGACAAACAAAAAAAATTTCTTGGAAGTAATAGTTATAAGCTATAACGATATAGTTCTACGATATCGTTAAATCTACGATAATCGTTAATCTACGATAGTTATGATAAGGGTCGATTTGGGGAAAGTAAAACATTTTTTAACTTAACAAGAAAGTTTTCAAAATGAAAGCAGCTAAATCCATCCAAAGATAAACGTAGTTTCACATGTCTAGTTGCAACAATTGACCCCAGCGGTTTTTTTAAGTATATCACGGTTCGAGTGGCCACAATCGACGGCCCTGAGGATTGCCGAGTAGCCACAATCGACGGCCCGGAAGGGGTACCAGCGGTTTTTTTAAGGATATCACGGCTCGAGTGGCCACAATCGACGGCCCGGAGAATTGCCGAGTAGCCGCAATCGACGGCCCAGAGTTGGTACCAGCGGTTTTTTTAAGGATATTACGGCTCGAGTGGCCACAATCAACGGCCCGGAGGATTGCCGAGTAGCCACAATCGACGGCCCGGAGAGGGTACCAGCGTTTTTTTAAGGATATCACGGCTCGAGTGACCACAATCGACGGCCCGGAGGGGGTACCAGCGGTTTTTTTAAGGATATCACGGCTCGAGTGGCCACAATCGACGGCCAGGAGGATTGCCGAGTAGCCACAATCGACGGCCCGGAGGGGGTACCAGCGGTTTTTTTAAGGATATCACGGCTCGAGTGGCCACAATCGACGGCCCGGAGGATTGCCGAGTAGCCACAATCGACGGCCCGGAGGGGGTACCAGCATATTTTTTTAATTGTGTCATGGGCCGAGTTCAGTGTTGGGCATTCAATTAATCAATTGACCCGACCGACCAGTGTTGGTCGGTCGGTCGGGTAGTCGGTCTTGAACGGTCGGGTTGTCGGTCTTGGTCGATTGGTCGGGTTGTCGGTCTTTGTCGATTGGTCGGGTTGTTGGTCTTTGTCGATTGGTCGGGTCTTCGGTCCTGGTAGGGTCGTCGGTCTGGTCGGGTTGTCGGTCTTGGTCGGGTTGTCGGTCTTGGTCGATTGGTCGGATCGTCTGTCTTGGTCGGGTTGTCGGTTTGGTTGGATCGTCGGTCTTGGTCGGGTCGTCGGTCTTGGGTCGGGTCGTCGGTCTTGGGTCGGGTTGTCGGTCTTGGGTCGGGTTGTCGGTCTTGGGTCGGGTTGTCGGTCTTGGGTCGGGTTGTCGGTTTTGGTCGATTGATCAGATCGTCGGTCTTGGTCGGGTCGTCGGTCTTGGTCGGTTTAGTCGGGTAGTCGGTCTTGGTCGATTGATCGGATCGTCGGTCTTGGGTCGGGTTGTCGGTTTTGGTCGATTGGTCGGATCGTCGGTCTTGGTCGGTTTAGTCGGGTCGTCGGTCTTGGTCGATTGATCGGATCGTCGGTCTTGGTCGGGTTGTCGGTCTTGGTCGGGTTGTCGGTTTGGGTCGGATTGTCGGTTTGGGTCGGATTGTCGGTCTTGGTCGGGCAGTCGGTCTTGGTCGGGTGGTCGTTCTTGGGTGGGGAGTCGGTTTGGTCGGGTTGTCGGTCTTGGTCGGGTATTCGGAGTTAACATTAGTTAATTGTTAATTGTTACTACTGCAATTAACAATTCATTTCCACAATTACAATTGATTAATAGTTAATCGCAGTTTTCCACAATTACAATTGATTAATTGTTAATTGCAGTAGTAACAATGAACAATTAATTGATAATCATTAATTGCTTTTGCAATTAAAATTTGCCCAACACTGGCCGAGTTTCTACATTCGATTGTCGAAGAATTTCCGAGTTTCACAACACGCGGCGCAGGTGGGAAAATTTCGTAACGTATAATGTTATATTGCGTACAACATTTTACGTTTCGACAATTAAAACATTACTGAGATTTCAAGACATGTTAAAAACAAAAAAAAATCATATGAAACTATTTCCTCACGCTACCGACACCACTCCGTGAGCAAAAGCAACGAATTCGAGAAATGCAACCGAGAGATATACGTCACGTAAAAAAAAGCCATACCACAATGACAGGAATAAGCGCGCATCTGGAAAAGCAACAAACCAGCTACGAAACGAAAACAAACAAGTAACCACAAGCCCATAAAATATATGTCTACCAACCAACTAGCTGCGTAATTATTATTCTAAATTAACTAATCTTAATAAATTTTCAACGTTTTGAAACAAATATTAATGTTAAAACTTAAAATAAACATTTTTCCGAAGTGAATTTATTGATGCCGTACCGAAATTAATATAAATATTTCGTAAAATACTACTAACTGTAGCAACCCTGTGTTTACTTTTTCACGAACGCCAAAAGTCGCCAAATAGCATTCCGGCCTGAATACGCTAGGTGTTCCGAATTCATCATATTTTTTAAAGTTTTACAAACAAATAAAAGTTTTGGACGCACACAAAGTAAGCAACCGTTTTTTAGAAATTTCGCACTGGAAATGAACTCTCCCGATTTGGTCAACTTTGCACCCTCACAACTCTTCCCAGAAGCCATAAATCTCTGAGGTGACATGATACTTCAGATATTTCTAAACAACCCCACGTAGATGGAAACTTAAAAGAGGCACTTTAATTTTTTTGGTTTTAGCCAGCTTTTAAGGGGTTTTGCCCCACTGTGCGACGCAGTCTGCGTCGTTGACCCCCCCTTGTAGGCACCCCTGACTCTAGCTCAAAGACTTACACCGCTTTTGTAAAGACTGCTACGAGAAACATGACTCTATGCGTATTCCGACGCATCAAATGGAGGTCATGTGATCTACCACAACTCGTTGGTTAGTTGGTTGGTTGGTTGGTTGATATACATATATTTTCAGGCTTGTGTGCTTGGTCACAAAGACCCGCTTATAAACCATCGCCAAGAAGGACGGACACGAAATGCACACACATATAAGACAGATGCTGCCATCCGCCACCTCCACAATTGACATGTCCCTGAAGGGGAGGGAGATAGTCTCCAGGGACCTGTACCCGTGGGAAACTACGCAATGACCGCCCACAGGACTTTCTGACCCAACAGATTTAACGAGCACGTACTCCGCATATACTCGACAAACACAAACATCCATGCCTTACCGGGATTCGAGCCCGAACCCAGAGGCTCCAAAGGCTAGCTCCCTAACCGTTGCGCCGTCGATCGGCCATAGAGTTATAATAAGTAAACTAGAGGGCGAAAAACAAGAACGAACCGATGCGCCACACTGGGAGTCACGTGATCGGGGGATTTCGAAGAGAAAACCGAAAGTTTTCTTCTATAGCTCACAGCGGGAAAACGTCGTCTGCTCACGCGGAATGTATTAAAAATGGTACACTATTATTCTGCATATGGCTGCAAAGGAAAATTTACTAAAGGAGGACCTTTTACATTTCATGGGGAAGATTTTTATAAACTTTCCTTATTGAAATAGAAATAACTTAATAAATAAAATCAAAAAGTATATTGCTAATCATGGTTTTTAAAACAACATTCGTTACATTATGTCATTTAATACGATTTATTATTATCAATTGCATGTAAAAATAAAAATGCATGTTTTGTTTAATAATCGGCAACAATAGAAAGTCTTTTAAACGTGTAATTTTTTGCTTTTCATGACTTTTATTTTTCGGAAATCGCTTGGCGGTCTATTGGCCATTGGCGTTATTTTGGAAATCGAAACTAATAATAATTTTGGAAATAAGTGTGTTTTGTACTCAATTTAAATTGCAGTTTTACAATGTTTTATTATATTTCTTGCATTTATTTTTTTATGAGATTAAATTTTTGAGATGAGAATTTATAGACTAATTATATATTAGCTTCCACACTACGTTTATAACGAAAAAAGCGGAAGGTTTTATAATCGTTCAGTTCGTCTGTCCGTCACCCACTTTCACAAAACGAACCGCGAACGAGTGCGACGATAATTCAAACTAAACTTAAATTTTTTTTAACTATGGTAAAAACTTATTAATATGGTCATGCAACCACCCACTACAACAGTTTTGTATTATAAAACCATTCTATATATTTTTAAATTGGAATTATATTCTCTGACAAGAAAAAGTTATTTCGCAATAAAGATTTGAAAACTTTTAAACAAAACTAAAATTACTGGGAACTCGTTTTGTTATTTAAATGGAATATTTTGCTTTGGATATTTTTTTTATTCCTTTTGTTTCTATCAAAAAATATAAAAGCTGGGTATCTCATGTTATACTTATTAAACAAAAAATTTAAAAATTGGATGGCTCAATCCAAATTTGAAAGGGGGTACGGGCAGAGGCGCGAAAATCTTCACCAACTATTCCGTTTTGTTATTCTTTCATCATATAACTTATAAGAAAAAAGAAAAATAGTTATAATTATTGCATAAAACACAGTGTAAATTTAAATTTGTTTTAAACTAAAGTACTAATATTGTTTTTTACTTGCACGAACCAAACCCATTAAAAATAAACATAGTTCCCTCAATTATTTTTTTTTAAGTTTTCTTAACTCACATGTTTCATAAGTACCTATTTTAATATAAATGTAGAAGAAAAAAGGAAAACAACTGTTACAAAGAAGTGGATTGCAATTTGAAAAAAAAACGTCACAGACCGCGTAAAAGAACTACGATTTTTACCAGTAGCGCCGAAAAGGGAGAAATTTAACAAGAGCGGCAATCCCATCTGGTGGTTGACCTTGGATCAACGCCAAATATCACAACCCTAAAGCACGTGACGAAGGTGAAACGGTTTTAATGTGAATATCAGGCAGTGAATGGGAGATTTGCATTATCGCGCTCTCTCCTTATTGTAACTCTATGGATCGGCCACAACTCGTAAGGTAAGGTAAGGTAATCGTTTCCGGCTGCCTACTTCTAGCCCATTACTACTACAGCCCATTACTACTACAGATTAGATGGATCCACTTGTATGTGTGTGTTGTCTGATGTGTCTGTCTTACTTGACGAAGGTTTATAAGCGGGTCGCTGACCAAGCACACAAACCTGAATATATATGTCTACCAACCAACCAACCAACTACTACAGCCCATTACGCCTCGTAATTTAGAACCCTGGTTAAGTGACGACAAAATTAAACCTTTAACTACTGTGATAGGTAAGGTAATCGTTTTCCGGCTGCCCATTTCTAGCCTCCTACAGGAGCTTTAACACAGCCAATAACGCCTCGTAATTTAGAACCCTGGTCAAGTGACGAGGTCGACACCTGAGCGGGCACCCAACGGAACTTCGAGCGACATCGTACGCTAACGCCGTCGGGACTTTGGACTCCACAGATTTAACGAGCACGTCTGTCCCTGTGTACTCGGGCCCATCCGTGATGAGGATTTTTCTACTATTTCCAGCACAGATCCGATTTATAGGATGACTGGCAGTAGGTGGGATTCGTACCCCCGCACTCCTGAGATGGTTGAATCTCTAGGCTGATGCCTAAACCACTCGGCCACGGACGGGCCCACAACTCGTAGTCCTTTAAGAAGTTGCTGGGCCGTAGTGAGCCTAGTGGTCAGCGTCAAGGTCTCGGGATCGGAAGGTCCTGCGATCGAGTCCCGGTACCACTGAAGACCTACCGAGTATATGCGGAGTACGTGCTCGTTAAATCTGTTGGGTCCGAAAGTCCTCTAAGTTCCCATACCAAATCAATACCTCTCGGGGTGACAAGCCAATTCTGGGGATCCTCTAGTTGGCCTCTGTCTCTAAAAATTAGATGGATCCACTTATGTGTGTGTGTTGTCCTTTGTGTCTGTCCTACTTGACGAAGGTTTATAAGCGGGTCGCTGACCAAGCACACAAACCTGAATATATATGTCTACCAACCAACCAACCAACCAAATAGTTGCTATGGGCCGTTGCCAGGGTCGTGAGGGAGAAATTCTAAAATGTTGTACAGCTCTATTATGTATTACTCACGTTTAGTTTAATTTTCATTGAGAATTCAAAATGTACAGCTACAACTTTTAGATGAAAAAACGTCTTCATTACTCAGCAGATGACTTGAAACTTTATTAAATAAACCAAACCATATCATGGCCAATAATATTTTAGCAGGTTAAATTTATTGGATTTTAACTGTAACTTTATGTATTGCTTTGTCAAT